>JAQFVV010006450.1:0-35000 GCA_028023455.1 Epiperipatus broadwayi | reverse complement strand
ACATTTTATTATTTTACTCATATGGTTATTTACTAACATTTTTAATTATTTAATTTACCTGTTTGGCATTATTATTTAATGCCTTTGGCACCAGATAGTACATTCAAGCAGAGGGGTAGAATATCATTGATAGATTAAACATCAGCGATACCTATGACCATACCAAGGCTATACAAACAGACAACCTCAACCATCTTTCCTAACCATAGAATTCCTCTATACAGCTGGGATAACACCTGCCATTCAAAGCACTTTATTTTTTTTAAGAACAAGTCTCAGGTGCTATCCAGATATATATGTTATATATAGTCAGCATACCCCTATGACAAGCACATGAACCCAGTGCTTGAAATATACCAAGGCTAACTCACAATCTTAATCAGGGATCCAGCACAGGTACTAATTAGCACATGGAAATATTTCTAATCTTTAAATTACTCATACCACATTTTAAGCAAACATTTATTTATTCACATGCCCACATATTTAAATAAATATAACAGTACAATTTAACACAGAAAATAAATAAGTACACATTAATTGTTAGAAAATTAATATCACTGACTATCCTTCATTTATAGTTTATTTCTATTTTAAAAAATATATGTCTAGACAATTTATGATCAAAAAGTATATTTACCTAGGTTTTTTTATTAAATTAAGATGACATTATCTTTCTTCAGTTGACACTTTTTCTTAGATTCTGATCTCCAAATGGCTGGCCTTTCCAGCCATGACTTCATGGGTTTCCTTCCATACTTTCTGACAGACAATGGGGCAAAGAGTGTGTGGCAACATCTATATTATGTATGAGGCATTGATTTCAGGAGAGAGCAGATGATGGAGCCTAAGGACCTGGAGCATGAGGCCCAGCCAAACACTCAAAGTTTTTCTAAAAGTGCATGTTGTTACTTCTGCAGCTTCTATGTTCATATTTTCTGATGAACTGGTGAGCTAAACTCTGCAACTACTGATTGAAATTGGAAAACTGGAAACTTGAACTGGGACTCAAACTGAAACTCCAACTGAGACTGGAAACAATGGACATTCTGCCTTTTTTAATACCTAAATCTCTTATTGTTTATTTTTTTATCATAATTTTAATTTGGTTTAATTAATTTTACATGTTTATCTAATCTTTTTTCTTAGATTCATCTACTATCTTATCGCATTTATGCCAATGAGACAGTTTATAAGAGTTTTCTTTTTACTAATTAATACTATTGTCAGTCTTATTTTGAAATATTTCACATTTATTTATTCTTTTAACATTTATCTTTTTTTAAAAATTTAATTTATAAAAAGAAGAGATCAGTCTTAAACCTTTATCTATCTTGATTCTTTTTCTGCACCCTCTTCTTAATAAACAGTTTTATTCTAAAAAAAAATGATGCAATCTTTTATTTTATTGATTTCATTTTTACAAAATCTACCTTTTTTTCAAACTATATTTCATTTCTCTGTTTTTAATAATTTGTTTACTTATTTTACATTGTAAAATATGTAATGCAGATAGACATATATGTGTGTTTTTACAACTTATATTTCATTATCATTACCCTATATTATATATTGAGCATGCCATTAGCTCTTAACAAACTTTTCAAAATATCCCTATCCCCAGGCCAGTTTCATGCTTTGGCATGAGGTGCTAGGATATTCAAGCATTAGATTTAAAATACCAGGTCAAGCCCAGCACTTTACCTAAAGGTTAACTATTAAATAGAAAATCTGAAATTTTCAGACATCCATATGTCTTCAAATCCCGCTATCTAACTTAAGTAACCATATGGAACTGAATTAAGTTCAGGTATACCATATAATAGCTTTAGCAATATAAAATCTCCAAAGCCTTAAGATCAAAAACAATAATTTGAAAAAAAAATCAAGTCATATATCACATGACTTAATTTAATATAGCTTCTATTACAAATGTTATATAATGAGTGTGCCAATAGCTCTTAGTAAGCTTTTCAGAATATCCCTATTCCCAAACCAGTTTCCTCATTGAAGAATGCCAAAAGCATGAAATCAGTCTGGGATAGGGATATTCTGAAAAGCTTGTTAAGAGCTATTGGCACACTCATTATATAACATTTGTAATAAAAGCTTATTAAGTTACATCATATATGAGTTGATTTTTTTTGTAATATATATATAAAGGGCTAAACCATGTATTATTTTGTATTAATTCCCAATGTTTCTTCTATGTTTACTCGTATTCCTGTTGAAGAAATTCTATCTATAATAGCCCAATACAATAATTTACCTGATTTTATTATTCCATTAGCAAAACATTGCCTTGAAAATACATTTTTTATTCATGATTTTCCAAAAGTATAGACAAAATAAAGGACTTTTTATGAGCTCTCCATTGTCACCTGAAATTGCTGATCTCTTCATTAATAATTTTAAAAATCAAGTATTGAATGCATCTAGTAAGAAACCTTTTATTTTACTCAGATATGAGGGTGGTATGTTTGTTATATGGCCTCATTGTATTGATGCCATGAATTTTTTTCTTGTTTTTCTTAATGAGGCATCTTAATATTAAGTTTGCCATGGAAGTTGAAAATAACAAGATACTTTTTTCTAGATGTTTTGATTGCGAGACAATCTCATAACTCCTTATCAATATCAGTTTACGAAAATGCACCCATACAAACAGATAGATATCTTAATTTCAATTCTCATCATTATCCTGCTCAAATATTTTCTGTAGCAAAAAACCTTTGATGAGAGTTTGTACTTTGTCTGATAAAGATAATTTTTCTTAAGAAATAAAGCTAACAAAAAATATTCTACTTTCTAATGGTTACAATAAAACCTTCATATATATATATATATATAAGGCTTTACATAGCATTACAATAAAACCTTCATATATATATATATATATAAGGCTTTACATAGCATTGATACTAAAAAAAAAAGAGGATAAAATTGATAACTCAACTAGTTATAGAGTGATTTTACCTTTTATTAAAGAAGTCACTGATAAGATCATTAGATTATCTAATTTTAACGTAAAGATTATTTTTTCCACTAGCAAAAAAAATGAGATTTTCCCCCATAAACCTAAAGATGGTGTACTTTTGGGAAAACAGTGTGTTTATAAAATTCCATGGTGACAGTGCTCAAAAACTATGTAGGTCAATCCAATAGATGAATTAATGTCAGGATTAAGGGGACTATTTTTTTTTAGAAATTAGTTACAAATTTGATTTTAATAATGCTAAAATACTTGCTAATTTGGAAAAGTATAATTTTTGAATCATGAGCAAGACTGTTGAAATATTAAAAAGACTACATGATTTAAATAAAATTGATGAATCACAGTGTATTCCAGCCTTGTGGGGACCACTTATTTTATTTCTTTTTCTAAAATCGATTTGAAATCAATTAATGGTAAAACTGAAGAAAATAAACATTTTTTAATGCATTTACTCTGAATAATCAAGTATCAAATATATGTAAGAGTGATTATTCTTTACTTCACACTCAACCTCATTACTACTTGAGATCTAATGGTTTTTCTTTAAAAACTTAACGTTGATACTGATGGATGTTATTTCGTCAAACCATTGGGAATTAATATAAAATAATACATGGTTTAACTGAAAAATACGTTATTTACATCAAATAACAGTGAAAACATTATATGTATGTAAAACAATATATCATAATGTGAATATATATATATATATATTGTAAATATTATAATAGTAAATGATACATAATTCCACTTAGTATTTTACAATATGTTACATATTTGTATATAATAGCCAATTTCTAAATTGTAAATTATGATAATACAGATCTCATAGGATCAGTTTTAAAGTAATTTCTTTCATCTTTAATCACAGTTCAGAATAGAATAGAATAATATTTTATTTGAAACAGATTTTGTCTTACATTATTTGAAGTGTAAAAGAAGAAATACATACAACTATTAAATGAAATACTTTTTATAGACAATAAATGCATGTAAAATATAGTCTGCCTAGGTCATAATTATAATCAATTTCATTTCTACAAACTTTTATTATTATTATATATATTGACATCTCTATTAGTTCAATGGAATAATAAGGTATAGGATGTTATATATAATAACTAAATTCTGAATTGTAAACTCAATAAAATGAGATATACAAGAGCTGTTCCAAACTTTCAAATATCACTTAACCACAAATTAGAATAAAAACGTAAACACAGCTGACTATAAAACAAAAGAAAATACAATTTTTTTAATTTATTCATCTCCTATTCTGGCTGTACACCCATGTAATATACATAAGAATTAATGTTTTTTAATTCATATGCAATCACAATCTTGTTCTTTATTATAACCCTATAGCCTTGATTAAGATAAATTTAATTTCATCAAAATTTATGGCAATCTAATTCAGTGAAGGAGTGGGTGAAGACTTTTTGAACATTTTAGAAATTTTAAGTAGGAATTCTATGTATGCTGGATTGAATAATTTCTCTGTGCAAAAAACTAATACATATTATGACTCTTTTTTTAATTTTCTTCTTATAATGATGAAAATCTACATTATAATATATATATATCTTGTGGCCTTGTCCCATAACTTGGAATATCATTTGCTATTATTAGCAAATTTAAATTATTTTATACCGATAGAGACCTCAATAAACAAATTTCAAACTAAACAATATAAATATTTTTTTGATAAGTGAATATATAATATTTTTTTAAATATTTTAGAAGAATGATTAATATTGAATAATTTATATATGTGTGTGTATGTGTAACCAATTGATCTGATCACATCTGGAAAGAGCAAGAGGAGCTCAATTGAGAAGAGTGGATTTAAATGGAAATGTGTTTGTTTATAAATATAAAATTTTACAGAAATTAAAACTAAAATGAAATTATACTTACTTAACTATTTGGTTAATGCACATGAGCTTTGTGGATTTTAACTATAAATGAATACTCTCACTTTCCAAACACAAGATAAAGTCTTGTATTTGGAAAGTGAGAGTATTCATTTATAATTAAAATCCACACAGCGCATGTGCATTAGTTTAATGGCTAATTATTAATATTACAGTTTATACAGCATAGCGCTATATAAAATAAATATCGTATTTAACTATTTGATAAATAATAATAATAACCATGTGTGATTGTATTACTAATTAATATTCCAGGATATTATGATAATCTTAATGTATTCTCTTTTTTTACACAAACTGCATTATACTATACAACAACCAAAGAATTATTTTAATATAAATAAATATGTTTATTCATATAAGATTAGCAATTTAATTCTCTCATTCCATATTATATGTTTTATTAAATCAGTAATTCACTCAGAATTCTTAATTAAATTTAATCAATTATTATTACAGAAATTATAATCTTAAAATCAAAATAATATCTGTTCTCGATATGACTGAAATATCAAAGGGATTTTGTTTTATCTTATTATATGTTATGTGGGGTCATTTATCTTTTATTGTATCTTTATTTATATGAATTTAAAAAGAATGTGGAAGTATGGAGTTTTAATATATCTATAAAGATATTACACATGGGAAAGAGAACCGTGAATAACTCCATGTGACTGTATGTTTAAAAAACATTAAAAAATCAGATATCTTAATCATTAACTGAGGTTTAAAGTTTATATCTGTGCTAGTGATAATCTCTAGTTTAGTAAATAATTAATAATAATCATTATTGTATTTATCTGAAGTGGATGGTGTCAAAGTTGTGAATGGAGTGAATTTGACAGTTGTAAATAAAAATGTAACAACTTATGAATTGTGTTTCAACTATAGATAGAAACAAGAATGGTGCAAATAATTTACACAAGAATGTGTAAGTATGCCCAATCATATTAAAATATGTATATGATAATAATGACTGCAATTAATAATAAACAATGGATTGTAAAATAATTAATTTATTATTGATAAACAATTATATAAACAAAATAAATTTATTAACAAAACAAAATATACTTCTAATAATAAAAGTTTTCTACAAGACATTTCTAAATCTTATTGGATTGTTTCTCTACTAACCATTTTTAATACTGAGTTATGGTTCTATGTTTAGTCAATAAAGTAATGCACATAATATGACACTCTATTGCAGAGGTTTGTACAGGATTCATCCACTACCTTATGTTAATTAAAGGTTGATATGGAAATGTTTTATTATCTCATTTAATACTTTTAATTTTATAATTATCATAGTAACAACTTCATTCATTGGTATCAATATAAGTCTTTAAACCTTTTTGGAACTAGTGAATTGTTTATCCTGTAATAGTATTAATTCTTTACTATAGTATGACTCCAAGAAGCCTAACAATTATATGTCTATGTGGCATGACTTGATGTTTTCTAGCCTACTATCTTTTAAAATTTAATAGATGGTTATGACACTACCTTAACTAACTCATAAGATTTATAATCATCAATACCATAAGAGTACTTTATTGTGTAATACAGTGTTTATTAAATTATTTACACTCTCTCTTGGGCACATATAAAAGATAAACTATTCCATGGCTATTTATTTACTGACTTAGGATTTCTTTGGTTATCAAACAACAGGAGGCTAAAAGCAAGGACTTGTAGAACATGTAACAAATTAAATATTAATGGTAAATCATATATTAACTTAAGCTTAATACAGCATCTCTAATACAAAATATAATAACAAACATTAGACTTATACTCAGTCTTACTAATAAGTCAAATAGTTACCTGTACTTTCACCATCCTAGCATTCTATTGAGAATTTTATTTATATAATATTTATAACAATAATAATTTTAAAATAGATAATTCAAACAAATCGAGAATAAAATCTATTGCATAATCTCCTTCACTAATAATCCTCATTTTCATTTACTGTTCACAGAAAATTTATTGGGGCATATTTAAGCATTTGAAATTTTACCCAAGTAATACTGTAGTTTTCTAGTAATAATAAATATTTATAATAATATGCACTTAATACTAAATACACATGATAGAGTAATTTATTCAGAGATTGAATTTTATAGTAAATCTGAAACATATAGTCCTCAAAGATTTCCCATAAGTCACATTTATTATTCCAATTCTAGCTTATATGTGGCACTTAATCCATTTAGAAACTTTATATATGATTTATAGGAGTGTAGATTTCAAAGTTATAATGTTAATAATTTAAATCCATTATTCTTAGGCTGATATTATTATTCTCTAGGTGAGAATTTAATCCTTTAGAAAACAATGTTAAAAGAAGGTCCTTGTAGTTGATATATATATATAAAGTGCAGGAATTGGAAAATCCATTAGTTTAAGCAAGTTAAATTTATTTAACTCTAGTTCAGGTTCCTTTTAATAAAGTATAAGACCTAGAAAAGAATAAGTAATCCATTGACTCAAATTAATTTAACAATTTTCATTGCAATATTAAACAATTTTTTATATATGCACAAATATAATAAATAAACTAATACAAAATTTGTAATAATTTAAGCTATCCATAAGTAAATGTAGCCAACATTATTTTAACAAGTTGTAACAGTTTTAAAGGAGGAATGAATGATTAATAAGATATCGTGTTTAGATTTAATACCATCCTATAAATGGTTTTAAAATTTCATTGGTAATTTAAAATATTTAAATATTTCCATTTGAGTAATATTTAATGATAATCATTATTGCAGTTGTAATTTATCCATTTAGGTCAATAACAAGAAAACATTTTGCTAAATAGACAAAAAGCTTAGCTGATTTCTCTACTCCTCAGTATTAAAGAAGGTTACAAAATGGCTTTAGGTCCTTTGTGCATTGTAATTTTAGAAAAGACTACTGAAATTTTGACAGGGGATATATATATAGTTTTCTATTATATGGTCGATAATATCAGTTGGTACAGAAAAAATTTGTTCCATTGCTATGATAACCCTAAGGAGCAGGCAACTTTAGCCATCTGGAGATTCTCAAAGTACCAATTTTCGAGACATAGTATTAAATGGAGATTAAAATATTACAAATTTAATATTGTACTCTATTATACATTATTTATCCACAATACAATATACAACTGTTTACTTCACAAATAAATAATTTATAACCTTAGAAAATTAAATAATTATTTTATGAAATTTTAAAGTTCTCAAAAATTTAATTATTAAATTTATTTAATAAAATAACCTCTTAAAATAAAATAAATCCATTTAATTATTTTGGACTTATAACTTTTTTATATTGAGTAGTTTTTTTAATATAAATTTTTCATGCGCGTACTCTAATACATTTTAAAAGCAATCTTAAATTTTACTATTGTAACTGAATGTAATGTTGGCTGTTTAATTCTCATAATATAATTATTGGATGAATGTTTTAGTTATTCTATTTTATTGCAGTGAGTCTAACATCTCCTATTTTGAGTATTTTTTACTAATATCAAATTTATGTATGTGTGATTTTTTTGCCTTCATCGATAAAACGAAAATGAAACGCATTTTTCAAAAAGAAAAAATTGAGAAGCACACATTTTGATTTGCGTTAATTACTAAAATGTATCCGCAAGATATTTTAGATAAAATAAAAATGATTTTTAAATTATATTTTAATAAAATATGAAAATATTTAATACATTAAGTGATTTTTCTATTCTTTTTTTTAATTATTTTTAAAAAATAAAATGGTTGAGATAGCTTAACCAGATGACAGTTGCTAATCTATTATACTAGGTAGTATTGTGAGACATTTTAATTCATTTTCGATCATCTTATCAGCCATAATACCAATAACAGTGATGGATTTACTAACCCTAAAAGCAAGCCAATTATTTTTTCTACAGTTTATAAGGTTACAAATATTCAAATATAAGTATAGTGTCTATACTAAACTTTATGTAATTATAAAGAATTTGAAATCAGACTTTCAAACTCCCTACAGCTATGCACTTGATTTTATACAACTCATACCCATGATCCCATACATGTGAAAAAATAAATGAGGAACATACATAATTTGTGCTGAACCAGCACTTATCAATTGGGCCAGATCACCATTTCCCACACATATATACAACCAGTGCTCAGTTTATATTAAATGGCAAATCGTCAAACTTTAATGGACAAGCTTCAATCTTTTTCAGTCTCCAACTCTTCAGCAATCCGTATTTGAAAGTCTGATGATGGAACAACACAAAGCCCTTGTTGATGCCAATATTATTGTTATACCCATGTTGACTTTGTTTTTCTGACCCCTCACATATAGGACCTTAATATGTTCATTTACATACACAGAAGTAGTATGAGCAGAATACAGGTTGAATATATAATATTCAAATATAAATATATTGTCTATACTAAGCAATATAATTATAAAGAACTTGAACTCAGACTTTCAAAATCCATACATCTTTGCTCTCCATTTTATGCAACTGATATAAATGACTCCATATATGTAAAAAAGATAAGTGATGTACAATATACATATTTCATGCTGAACCGGCACTCATCAGTTGGTCAAATGTATCAGTTGTATATGATGGAGTGCATAGCTGTAGGGATCTTGAAAGTCTAAATTCAAGTCCTTTATAATTACATTATGTTTAGTATAGAGAATATATTTATATTTGAATATTACATATTCATCCTGTATTCTATCTATCCTCTTCTGCATATTTAAATGGACATATTAACATTTTGTATGTGATGGGTCAGAATGACTTAAATTCAACATGGATATGACAATAATATTAGCATCAACAAGGGCTTTGAGTATTCCATCATCAAATTTTCAATGATATGGATTGCTGAATAGTTGAAGGATGGAGAATAGTGAAGCCTGTCCATTAAAGTTTGAAAATTTGCTATATTAATATAAACTGAGAACTGATTGCCTATATGTGTGGGAGTGGTGATCTGGAGCAACTGATGAATACTGGTTCAGCACAAAATTTAAATATTGGAGTATCTTTTTTACATGTATCTGGTCATATGTATCAGTTGTATATAGTGCTATCCGTAAGGAGCTTGAAAGTCTGAGTTCAAGTCCTTTATTTATATATGAGAAAAGAAACGTGAAAAGAATTACTTTTTTTTTTGTTCTGTAAATAGTTTTAATTTAAAATATATTTTTAATTTTTTATATTAAATAATTGAAACTTTTAACATTTAGTGGAATTATGTATTTATTGACTACTTTTTGTTCTGTAAATAGTTTTAATATTAAAATATATACACAATCAGTTATATTAAATAATTGAAACTTAAAATATATGAATTAGAACTTTATATTTAATAATCATATATATTTCATTTTTCACATTTTTGAATAAAACATTTTAAGTCTAAATTTTATACAAAATATGATTCTAGTATATTCTATACTATAGTTAATGATATTTATGGCTAATGATAATAAGCAATGTTTATATTAGCAAATATTTCAAAAATTAATTAGGCTGAAATAAAGATGAGCTAACAAGGCAGTAGAAGAGATGGCAGTAAATGAACAGGTCAAACTGGATCTCAAGAGATTAGTAAAAAAAATTCAGAAAAAGTCAATATATAAAATGAATAAATGAAATGATGAAATTTGCAGAAGTGATAAAAAAAAACTGTAGAATTGAAAAACTGTATTAAGTTTAAAAAGACCATTTATACAAAACTTATAAATGTTATTACAAAATGTTTTAATCTTAAAATACAGGTTGTAGTGAATTAATAACATTTATTAAATTATATTTAATTATGTCTAATGTTCAATATTCCTAATTTATTTACATATGTTTATGAATTCAATAAATTTCAAGGATAAAAATTTAATGGTGTAAAATCCAGAATTCCCACTTATCATTCAATTGAATCCTCATCATTCTATCTAATTACCAGAAAATCATTAATTTGTAATTTCTTTTATACATCTGAAATATGCAGAAATTGTGCTCTTAAAGACTTTTTTCAAGATACTAAGAAGTAACTTTTCCTCAAACATATGTGTATGAATTATGGTTCCTTAAGCTTTAGAACAAATCATTTAAGAACACATTTCTAAGATATTGACCAATGGTCTTGCTACAATCAGTTAAATTTTATAGTGGTTTCTCATTGCTTTTTAATTTCTGTGAGTAGAATTGTTTACATTTGTTCAGGTGCATCATGGTTTGAAAAATCTAAAAAATATTCTGTTATGAATTCATCTTGAGTTTATTTCAATAAATGGACTGGCCAAACTATAGATCTTTCTAGATCATATTCAGAATACAATATGACTGACCAAGAAAATTATAACATAAATAGCCAAAAACACAAACAGACTAATCAAAGAATTACATTTAATTGTTCATAGTAAATAAAAGGAGCTTATTATAAAACAGACCCATGCTGGAGTGTTAATGAGTCATGTTTAAAACAATAATTCACCAATCTGGAATTATTCTAATAGTAACTCACATTGTTCATTCTTTGATAGATGGCAGTCAGGCATGCTTAAGCTTAGAATGGGAAGGTGCTGGCAACAACTTATAAAGATCATTCATAAAGCAAGTCATTATAGCTGGAAACATCATTTCTTAGAATGAGTCATGGCATTTCTCCACTCGTAAGTTGCACAAGTATACATTTGTAATCTTACCAACCATTAACCAGAAGCAAACTCTTTTAACTGTTGTAAATATGCTATTATTATAAAGATGCTTTGATCAAGCAGTGAAATGTGCATATACAATATGCACATTACGTACTAAATTATTGAAACTATATATATGAATTATGACGATTTGTAAGTTCTAGAAAATTTAAATAACACAATTTTTTAGTCATTTAATTTTAAAGAAAAACATTTGCTCTTTTAATTACATATATATTATAAGTTATGTTTCTAAATGCAATTATTTATAATATTGTAAAGAAATTGAAGTATAATTTATCTAAGCTTATTTAATCACTTATATCATGTGATATAAAAAGCATTCATTTCTAGTGTTACAAAAATCACTTTTTGAAGAAAGCTTTTATTCATTATATTAAGTAAATGTGAAGACGTATATTTATTTTTTTTCTAGAAATCTTCATGAATAAATATGATGCGTTGTCATTATTCATGGACAATGAATTGTAAAAAATAACTGAGGTAGAAAATGTTTAGCAATTTTTACTGTAATAATGGAAGTAGCAGTTCTTTATTTCTGTATTTATTATTATTGTCGTTATTATTATTATTATTATTATATAAATGTTTGCAATATTTATTTTATTTTCACAAAATATCAGTATTAATAATTTAGTTTTTTTGAAAATCAAATACAAAATCTGCATACATTTTATATATCATTTCTTTTTATTTATATTTCTCTTCAAACATTCATCATCATCATCTTCTAAAGGCTATGCTTTAACCTTGCAACTATATCATTCTAACAATTCATTTTATATCTGCATATGAAAGGTAAGCAATTTCACTGGCCACATACATTTTAAAAATAGGATGTTATTAGTCTGCCTTTCAATCTTCTTTCTAGAATTTTTCCTTCAAACTCTTTAGTAAAAATCTTTCATGTCTTAATATATGTCCCACAAACTCAATCTTTCTCTAAGCATATTCAGTAGATCTCTTTTCACTCCAAGTTCACTTAATAGTTGATCACTGTCTTTTCCATCCAACACATTTTAGTTAATCTTCTTCAAAGTCACATTTCCATCTCTTCCAATCTTTTTATTTCTTGTTCCCTAAGAATTATGTAACAGTATATTTTAAATGAAGATTTTAACAAATTTTATTCTATTTTTTATATTGATATTTTTATTTAGTAATAAATTGTTGTTTTTTATTTTGAAAAACACACAGCATTATTCTCCTTTTAATCTCCACAAGAGGGCAATTATCATCATACACCATATTTCCCAGATAACAAAATTTCTTAATTTGGTCTAAAACTTATTTATATGCACATCAATCAATCTTTTTATCTTCTATCTGTCTATCTTACTAATATTTATCTTTAATTTAAAAGACTATAAGCATATTCAATATCTTAAGTATTTCATTCATTTCTTTTTCTGAATCTGCAATTAATACTATATTATCTCCATAATGAATACTATGAATATATTTACTATTAATTGTAATTCCTTTAGTTTTCTTTTCATACTATTATGTTTTAAACAAATAAACTGAATAAACAGAATAACAATGGACTGATTTGCCTCACATCTCTTTTTATGTTAGCATTAACTTATAACTATTTTTATAATTTGATATTTATATAAATTCAGAATTAACCATCTATCTTTCCAATGAATGCCTTTATTTATTCTGCATCATTTTAAACAATAATTTCCAATCCACTCTGTCAAATTCTTCTCCAAGTCAATAAAAGTGACATCAGATTTCTGAGTCATTTTCAATCTTCTTTGCAAAATCATTTTTAATGATATTGCTTCTCTAGTTTCTTTCCCAGGTCTAAAACTATAGTGATTATCATCCAAATTCTCATTAATCTTTTTTTGTATTTTATTTTTTATTCTCAAGGCATAAGATAATACTATTGTTCTACAATTAGTGCAATTGCATCACCATTTTTAGAAATGCAATAGATTTTGTAGTCATAAAAACAGATGAAATTATATTTTTTTATACATTTTATTATCCCATCAAATAATCTATTTTTAATGATATGAGTACAATTTTTTAAACATTCAACTGGAATGCCTTCTACACAAAATACCTTATTATTTTTTACTGCATAATCAAATGCTTTTGTTATTACAAGTTCTTTCTCATCCTCATCATCTATATTGTCATCCTCTCTATAATCTTTCATATTTCTTACTTCTTTTACTTTAAAATTTTTTCCAAGCAGTCAAACATTTTTTTGTCTTCAAAAAGTATTTTTTCTTTTTTGTTGTTGTTAACAATATTATTAAATGTTCTTCTTTTATAATTCAACATTTTGATTATTTTATATACCTACTTTGCCTTTCCAATTTTTATACTGTTTTCCATTTCTTCATTTATCATATTCATTCATTTTGCTTTCTCAACTCTACAATTTGTTATTAAAATTTTTAACTATTTTGTATTAAACTTTATTTCTTTTTTAAATTAAATTCAATATTTCTTGAATTATCCATGGTCTCTTAGGTACCTATATTATTTTTGCCAATTTTTTATAGTGCTTTAATATTCTTTTATCATATTCATCATTAAATTTCTTAGCTATGTCAACCATTTATTTTTAACAGGTATACTTTTCTCTTAAATTTAATATCACATTTTGTCTGAAGAACATAATCACTATCTATATCAGATACTATTTTTTAAAAATTCCTATTAATTATTTTTTAACCGTTTCATTTTTTTTTATTTCAAAGCACATATTCATTTTTTTTTTTTTAATTTTCTACCAAATAATCATTTCGTTAACTCTTTTTATAATAATTATATATTCTTAATCTAGCTAGTCATTCAACTGATCTTTTGAATATATTTTTTAATAAACTCACAACTGGGTATTTTATCTTATATATATAATTCAATGTCACACTGAAAACATTTATGCCTAAATGCTACGTTTCTGGCCAAATCAAATTTAGTAATTAGACAATAAGTTAAATATTCAAGTGTTAACTTGTGAATTTGTCACTAATTACCCATTGGTTATCTTTCACATCTCAATTTTAGAGCTTTATAATGGATCTTAACTTGGCACTTTCTTAATATCAATTTCATTGATTTGCATTAATAAAATATTACTTTTATAGTAGTTTTTATTTTATTTTTTATTTTACCTTTAAAAAAGAACTTTATTTACATGTAAAAATTAAACACTTTTTTAAATAAATGAAGGGATAGATATAGTGATTAATAAATAGATATTAAAAATGATGGAAATAAATATAAAATAATAAAAAATGAATGGTGAACAAATAATATGTAAAAATTAGAGTATAAGAAGTTAAATAACAACATACATTACTTAATAATGGTTCAGTAATTTAAAATAAAAACTGAAAAACCTCTTATTACAATAATAATAGTAATTTTATCTTAAAGACTTAAAATAAGCAAACTCCCTATATAATCTAAAATAATTATAATAACTATTGATAAATCAGAAAAACAATATTAGTAATAAAATATCTTCATACACAAAAGGCAAAAGTAAATATAAATTCAAAGAACATAAGATTTTTTTTTTCCTCAGTAGGCATAAAAGTTGACTAGTGTTATTTAATGTACTTAAAAAATGAGAGTAAATAGTAATGAAAGTATTCATTATAGTTATGATGTTTATAGAAATTATTTTTGTCCTTGATTGATAAAATTTTTAGATTATAAATGTTTAGTGCAACATTTACTTGCTAATATTTTGACTTCAATAAGATTATAACTTGTATTATAATTGAAATTTATTTATAACGTTTTTGAATTTTTCTGTTACTTTTTTTTTGAGAGCTGTAAACAATATCAGTAACATTTTGATTTTACAAACATAAATGTCATTATCTTTAGATCTTTCCATTGGGGGGGGGGGGGATTTACTAACAAATCACATAAATTTTTTGCAACAGACAATAACTGATAAAACAATAGCAGATATTTTATTGAAGTATCATCTACCATAATTTTTATCATTTGTCATTAATGGACTTTTATATTTTTTGTTTTCTGAAAAAATTAATTGAAAATTTATTTTTAATATTATCATCCTTAACAAATCTTTTATGAATTAACATGTTATTTAGTTGTTTTATTGTTGTTGTTATTAATAATAATAATCTAGTTGACTGTGAAATGTATTATATGTTTATCTTTTGAGGGCAATATAATCTATGCATTATGCAATTTTAATCAATTACAGAATATTTTTATGTGTATCATTAAAACATCAATCAGGCATGGAAGATGAAAGAAATATGTTAATTTATGGTAATAAATAGAGATTGTAATAGAAGTTATTATAAACCACTAAACTGTATGAATGATCTTAAATGCCATACCAATGGCCATATTCTCCATTTTGGAAGTCTTGAAGAAGTATATTGATGCATTATATTATCATTACTGGGTTGAATAAAATGTTGTTGAATGTTAAATTTTGATCTATATGTAATTCTCATTTCTTGCATTTCATCATTTAACCACAGAGTTAAGCTAAGAAATGCAGTATAATGATTGAGATATTTGTATCCCAAGCTATTGCTGACTGTTTATAGGATGCAATGACAAAGGTTGGCTAATAATACCAGCTCAAATAATTAGAAATGTCTAGTGAGCTCAGGTCTTTTAGACCATAGTCTCTTTATATATTATTAGTTTATTTTGAATATGATAGAGGTTCAGTGAACTATGATGAGCAAGAAATATTACTGTTTCTTATAAATTGGTAATGCTTTTCAATATGTTTATCACCAATTTTTAATTGAGTTCAAAAATCATCCCATTTTAGTATATATTGTAGCAGAATTTAGAAGTTTTATTAATGAGTTTACTGTAATAATCACATTTCTCATTTGGCATGAAATACATATCCCATGTATATATGCACAGTGAAACAATCAAAGTCTTTTAACTATATAGTGGAATCATGATAAATGCTATATTTTGTTCCAAGCTTCATTTGCTTGCATTGTACATAGCATAAAATAGGTCATATTTTGTTGATAAACTGTGATTAGAGTAGAATGTATAATATTTATTGAACTGCAGGTGTACACTTCTTTTCAACATACACACATATATAACACATTTGCTTCATATCATAAAATTATAATATAAACAAAATTTTAAAAAATAATAATATAGTTATTAATAATAAATTGAGGGGACACTTAATGTATTATTTGCTGAAAAAATAAGAATAAGAAGAAAAAAATTACTGTAACATTTTTATTTTTTCAAATAAAATAAACAGCAAAATATCTGAACATTGTATTTAAATATCTCTAGGTGGTATTCTTTTTTTTCAAGAGCTTTTTTCTCTTATAGATACATAATAGACTAATCTTGTTATCAAAAAACTATAATTTCTCTAATTGTTTAGATATTTTAAAATAAGTATTAACTTTAAATATGTTCTAAAAATTTGTAAAACTTTTAGCATTATGCTTAAAAAATATTTTATTATGTAAAATATTGCTTATTAAATTCAGAAAGAATAATAAAAAAAGAATAAAATGTATGTGCTTTCAACATAAACTGAAGAAATTTTATTAATGATTATGATTGTTTATTGTGGTCTGTGATTAAAAAATGCCTGCTGGCATAATGTAAAATTCATTCTTTTTTTTTAGTATGATCACATACAGTGCTCAGAAATGGAAAATGGCTGCTCAAATATTAATAAACTTTATTAAATTTGTCAATTTTAATGTTTTTTCATTTGTTTGTTATTTACATTTTTGTGATAGAAAATAATTGAAGTTATATATTTTGATGTAGCATAGTTTGTGGTTTACCTGTTACACTTTCCTAATTAAGTCACCATTTACTCTCTAGCACTAAACTTGTTTATGCAACATGCTTTCATATTGTTTACAATCAGACTATGAAACTTGGTGTAAGAAGATGACTTTTTCAGTTTATGTGCAGGTTTGAAAAATTGATTAATTACTCCATGCATATATAAAAGGATTATTAAATCAAAAATAAAGTACTAAGACTATTTTTATATACAAATAAATATTTAATCAATAACAATAATTAATAGACAGATTTACTATATATATGATTAAATTAAATGTTTCCATTGAATGACAAAATTAATTTGAATTTTATATATATATATAACATTACAAAACATATATCTATGTGCTTCAGGAGTATTACATACACTTTTTTTTCAAATATAAATTTATTTAGTAAATTAATTACATGTTTAAAAAGATGGTGTTAAGTAAAGGGTGTAATATTGTTGTGAAGGAAGGTATCAATCCTGAGTGAGACTTGTTGCTTGTTATGTACATCTTGGTTTAGAGTATTTTTTTGATGAGTTTGAACTTGGGATGTTAAGTTTTAGGTATTTGTGGAACTGTGAATAGGTTCCAGGTATCTTCATATCAAAGTTTTGATGTAAGCTATTGATCTCTATTCCTCATTTGGGTTAGTTTTTAAATGAAATAGGTATCTTCATTCAGGTGCAGAGTAGCAAAATATTTCATACACCTAACTATCCATATGGCATAAGTTAAAAAAATTGAGTCTTATTATTGCAATTTTTTTGGTTTTAAGGCAGTCTTTAAGTGAGAGAATTTTGTAGTAATCAATTTTTGAATTTTCATAGATAATTTTTCGGATATTACCCAGACCAGTGCAGTTAAAAATAATGTGATTAAATGTTTCTTCTTGTCTTTTGCAGTTGGTGCAGATGGGATCTATTTTGGCTATTTGTCTTTTGTAGAATAGGAACGTGTTCGTAGGCATTGCATCCAGATTAATTTTGATTATTAGGCCAAGATACTTTGGTTTCATGTTCCAATATTTGAAGCATGAAGTAATTCTGTTATTCATAAGGCCAAGCTTGGAGTCTCCTGTATTGATATTTGGGTTGAGAAGTTTATAAGCATCCCAGATTTTAAATTTCCACTTGAATGTTTCATTTGTTATAGGCATGACCGAAAAACAAAGCTCTATGATTGTGTTGATCCAGATTTTTTTGCAGGAGGAGGGAAGTCTGTAGGGAGTATTGTTTTTGTGATTTGGTTATAACCATGTCTTTTGATTATACTGTAAATTAGGCTGTGTGGTTTTTGTAGGCAGAAAGCTCAACTAGAATGTAGTGACATGACATAAAATTTCTGGGGCTGTTGCATCCTCTGGATGCTGATTGCAGTTGTTTTATCTGCCCAGAATAGTCTGGCACTAAGAGTATTTATTTTTTTAATAAAGGTTTTTGTTATATTGATTATTGATATGTAGTATTTTATTTTGCTCATTATCTTCATGTTCATTAGAGTTACTTTGCCCTGTAGCAAGAAGTAAACTTTGGAAAGTATGATGGTGATTATTTCTTTGGAATGAATAATGAAGTCTTGGATTGTTTTGGATATTGCTCTTGGTGATTTGTATATAGAAAAGCCAAGGAATTTTTGAGGTTTAGCAGAGAATTTAGAATTGATTTTTTTTGCCAGTATTAATTCTACAGATTGCTGATTTTTGAGGATTGATTCTTAGGCCTGATTCTTTGGTGAATTCATCTATGATATTGAAAAGTTTGTTCAGATATTGCACATTATTAAAAATAATCAAATTTAACAATAGTTTCAAAAGGAGGAAAAATATTTAAGTATTTATCTTTTTTCATTGGAGATCTTTTCAATATTTACTTTAAAAAGATTTTATAGAAATTTTTTTATATTTAATCTTAATTTAATGCTTTCCTTGATTAGTTCTTATGTGAAGATGGTAATGGATTGATCTCTGACACAGCCTATGTTATTTCCAAGTTTTTTGAACAGTTCAGCAAGATAAAATTCTTCGGTTACTGAAATTATTATCAGTTTTTTCAATGTTCAACATATAGAATCTATTTTTACAGCATTTTTTTTAAATAGTAGTTAGAAATTAAACAATTTCTCTTGACTTTTTTTTTTGGTCACTTTACAGAACAATTCGCAGTGAATCAAAGTTTCTAGCAAATAATAATTCCTGAGTTGTGGATAAAATTGTCCACTAGTCTGAAAGACTACAGCCCATATACCACAGGCTCTGAGTTGATATTCTTATCAAATAAATTTAAAGCAATTAACTTAAAAATTCTTTAGAACAAATCAACTATTAAGTCTAAGAATATCTTAAACTCTGCCTAAATTTCAAAAACAAAATAATTAGTTTGTTGTTAAAACAATAGGTTTGATGTCACTTTTTTTTATATTCATGTAAAAATTTAGTAAATAATTAATTAATTTTTTATTACAAGATGTTTTAATTAGCATATAATACTAAATTATCCATGCACTCTACTACTGTTACACAATGCTTTATTTACCACCCTTTTTTACAGTCTTCAGAACTTTAACAGTAGTAAAGTGCATGGACAATTTAGTATAATATGGTATACATTTGACAATGCAATAAGAAAGAGTAGTTATTACACTTATTGAAGATTTCTAATTAAAGAAAATAAAATCATTTTTTGAAGTTAATATTTTTAATAAATAAAATTTACTTGTATTTTTTAAAATCAAAAATTAAATAAAAATTTAAACAATTGTTCTCACGTTTTTTTTTTACAAAAAAAAATCCTCTCGTTTTTTTAAATATATATTTCTTATGGTAAAAGTAAAAAAATAATAAAAATTTTAATGACTTACATATAATTTTTTTACTTATTTTGCAAAAAAAAAAAAAAGTTTTTTAAATGTTTACAGGTTTTTAATTGTAATTTATATATCATTTCATGTATATCATTTAAATATGACAATATCATTAAATGATATTATGGATTGATTGTCATAATGTATATATATAAAGTTTAAAATGAAGCATGAAAGTCTTTATAGCATTCTAAAATAAAAGTTTTAACCTTATTGCCAGAAAACATCTGATGTAGCAAATTTTGAATAGTATATTATGACGGATTGAGAATTAGAGAAGAGAGTTAATCACAAAGAACAAAGTAAGATAAGAAGCAAAATGATAAATAGAGATTGAATTTTTTTTAATCACTTAAGAAAATCCATTCAGTGCTGCATTTTAATACTAACATGTTTTTCAATACCTTAAAAATGTCAGGACTTTAATTGAATTGAAAAAGATTACCATTCACTATGCAAATATCAAGCAATATTGAAAAGCTTTAACTTAAAGGAATAAAATTAAAAACCAAAAATACACTTGACTTCAGTCTATTTATTATTTATCTATCTATTTCTATACATCATCTGAGTAAGGAAGATCTCTATGCATACACATTGTAATTGATTAGATATACTAGGATATCCAGTGATATTCTAGGGTTTTTTTTAGCATATAATAATGTTTCAGGACACAGACCTGTCACAACATCATTCATTTGACAAAGAAATCCAAAAATTATTTACAGAAACATGTGGCAATTTTCTTGTAATTGTTACATATTTTATGTCTGATATCACTCAAGATAATGTGACTCAAATATTAGATGTAATCCAGTTTTTATAAAGTTCTCAACAGCTATAGCTAAAATCTTTATTTACATTTTAAACTTTTGATGTGGAAGATAATACAATTCTAATATATATAAGGGATTTGAACTCAGACTTTCAAACTCCCCACAGGTATCCAACTCATTTTATACACTTGGTACACATGACCACATACATGTGAAAAAGATAAATGATCTCTAATATACATATTTTGTGCTGAACCAGCACTCAAAGTCTGAGTTCAAGTCCCTTATAATTACATAAAGTTTAATATAGACAATATACATGTATTTAAATATCATATATACAAATTATATTATAAAATTGACAAACATATGCTTTAAAAGAAAAACGTAGTTTCTAAAACTTTCCAGCTCAGAAAATATATTTATAACCAACATGAAACAGGGGAAAAAACACATTCTTAACTTTAATTTGTCATAGAGATCCACTTATTAAAAGTAAACAAATCTTGATTCTCAATTGCTTAAATTCATAACAAAAATCAGAGTCTAAATTTTTGGGTAAATATCTATATTACACTCTTCATTTTTAGAATAACTGAATCAAAAAATGTCATTTCTCTCAAACATTAGCTAAAATGTGACACTGATTTTTGCTTTAAACAGGACCAACTTGAGTATAATAATCCTGATTCACCCTGATTCCACTACAGAATCTTTTATTTATATTCTTGCCTACAGGTAATCCTAGTAATGACATTTTATCCAACTTTTGGTTTATTATTGTATTTGAAACCTTTTAAATTTAAATCTATTCACCAAATGGAGTATTGATTCAGAATTCATAAAAAGTCTAATTATTAGAAGTGACACGTGAGTTGTGATACATGACTTTGAGCTCCTGAGTGAATTACTGCCCCAAATCACACAGAGCTTTTTTTTTGAAAAGAACAAGTTCAGTGATTTCATGTGAGATATCAACTTTGTGCATTAGTGCATACAAATTCATTCGAGTAGTCAGGACACACAAGCTTTTCTTGCTTCACAATTATTATATGAAAAAGTAAATGAGAAAAATTGAACACTGTCATAATTGTAAAAATTTGAAAATAATCGGTTTTATTAGATTTAATTCTCATTGACATTGTGTAAGCCTTTTGCTAATATTATAAATATAATAAATACAGCATCAAAAGAAAATACTATACAATATATGACCAAACTTTTTATACCTTCTCGCATTATATGTGGGATACCTTTCAGCAGAATTTTTCATTTCTTTGAGAAAAAACAATGTTCATATTTTAAATTCCTAGAGAAAGAATATGAATACCTAAATCTTGCCCTTACATAATTTAAATTCTGGAAAGCTTTATGCTGCTGCTAAGTGCAGTAGTAAAATGAAAGTCTTAAGAGTTAAAATCTTTCGGATTGAAGCTCAAATTTCACTTCTGCCAGGTAATCTTGTGATTTCTTAAAAGGATAAACTATTTGATTAATAAAATATGGATAAAAGAAGATTATTATATATGCTAAAACAAGATGATATGATAGATGTAATGATTTTTGATCATGGAAATGTAATATTAAAATAGTAGGCAGTTCTTGATAGAAACTTCTTTACTACTCATAGACAAAAGAGTCAAATGAAATGAAATTTGCGTACTTATTTTCATATATGTGTGAAGTGGCATGTGTATAGATGAACCTACTTCGCCTATTATTTCTAAAATTAAAATAGTATTGGACTTAAAGTAATTCCACATTTTAAACAGTAGACATATTTTCACTTTATTTTGATTTTTTATATATATATATTTAAAGTATCTTACTTTATTTTCTGCTAAACAAAATATGTATCCATTTGGTTGTTGCTTAATTTTTTTTTTTAATGAAGTTAAAATGTCAGTCTATTTTAATTGCAGATGTTGTATTTATATTTTTGTTTAATTAATAATGCTTTTACTAAAATACTTTTTTTTTTTAAAATTTTTATTCAGGATTAAAGAATTTATTTTCAGACGTTATGGAATTGAAAATAAATGGGCAATGAAAGCTTGGCAAATATTGAAGGTATTTTTCTAATATATATACATGTGTGTGCGAAAATGTGTCCATGTGCGCTTCTGTAGGGAAGAATCTTTCATTATATTGAGTGCGAAGCACTTTTTATTTGCATTATATTGTATAGGTTTTAAAACTTTTTCTATTTGTTCATTTACGTACCTATCACATAACTATTTTTTTTTTTTAATTAATGGTCCTATTTTTATGGCTTTTTTGTTTTTCTCAGTAAGCATTCAGTTCTGAGTCAAAACTATGTTATCTTATATCTTTAAACTAATATATAATATTACACCTAGGTCTGCTAAATTGTTATAGATTGCCAGATTTGTTTTTTGTGAAAGAGTCTAGAAGTGATTAACTTTGTATGAAACTAGGAGAAATGGAAACATAATCATTTGTCGTAAAAGATTTTAGATTGGTTGAGAAAAGAAGAATATTGTTAGCTTGGCAAATTATACTGAAGGCCTAAAAGAAAAGAAAATCTTCTATTTCTAGTATCATTTTCTCTGACATGAATTAGAAGATTCTGTAATTCAAAACATCTGATTTATATTGAGCAAGTGTGAATCTTGAAGTAGATTGACATTTAATTCCTGGTTTGAACTGAAAAGACATTCTCTGTGATTCTTGTTTGTTATATCAGATTGATGCATTTAAATCGATCGACTAAAATGTATATTTTTGACATTTATAAAATAAATTGTTTCAATTTCGTTTCAAAAACTGTTCTTTATAATTATGCAGCTATATTTTGAAAATAAAAAATAATTTCATTTAATGAAAATATTGTAATTCTAAATTGGTCTTAAATCATCTCAACAATTCAAACACCATTATGGTAGTTTGAATTTACATAATTAAAATCTAAAAAAAGGGTACCTTTGTTATTATTATTTTTCTCATTTTACTTTTTTTGTTTTGGGAAGAGACGGTTTAATAACATATTGGTTTCAGTTATGAAGCAGTATTTTTGCATAATTAACGCACAATGCTGATCCCATACTTAATGCACTATATTGGTCCAATAAAAAATTTCACTGGATGATGAAGAATATGCAGTGTATTGGTGGGAAATTATATTAAACTTAGAGATGTGCTTATTTTGAGGATTACATAAGAGTTATAATTAAATATTTACTTTATTAGCATGTAATCTCTAACATATATATATATGCTTTGCGCACAGATAATGAAGTTTGTAAAAGCAAATAATACTTTGCAAATTAATGAGCTGAGCGCTTTCGGAAGCACATATATATATATATATATATTATAAGAGTTATAGAGCAATTGTGAATTTGAAGGATAATGCAATTTCTGGATTTGATTTCTAATGAGTTTCCTTTTTTTTAAGGATTTAGTCTATTGATAAGAATGACAAGTTCAATACCTTTTTGGTTGATTCTCAGCTGAGGAAATTAAAAACAAAATTTTAATATGGTCAATTAATATTAAAGCTTACATTCAGGCTATCATTTTTATCTCATACAGTTTGTTTGTCTTAGAAGTTTACAAGTATCAAATAAACATTATATGTCCCATGTTAAACTTAGCATCAAAATTATTCATTCAATTGCTCTATTTTAATCCATACATCACAAACATGAATAATGAATGGATCAGAGATGCTATCATTTAAATTTTCAGATTAGTGAAAGTGGTTGTTAGATTTGTATGCAATTCAAAGCATCTCTCTGATGAATGTCAACAGCTAGAAACCAATTGGCTTTATCATCTGATGCCCATTGATTACTAATGTGTACAATAGATGATTCTAAACAAGAATAATAAATTATTGCATTTAATCCAGTTCACAAATAAATATTTCATAAAATGCCTAATGTCTAAGTAATTAATCTTTTGTCTTGTATATTGTAATGGTCAGAAAATATAGCTGCTCTAACTAGATATAAAAATATAGTTGAAGGGGTTTGAATCTCATCCACATCTCTAAATCATATTTAAGCAACTCATTCCCTTAACCTAACAAGAGTTAAATTTTATAAATGCTGCCCAGTGATCAGGTAGAGATAAGACTATTTAGAAATCATAGCTAATGTAATGATCAGATTTTAACATATAATGTAATGATGGAAATATACATCATATTACTATTACATGCTATATTTTATTATTGGTTTAATAAAGATACATTCCATTATATACAGATATTTACAAATAAAGATGATAAGCAGAGAGTACCTATACATATGCATCAGATGTGCTATAGTTTACAGTATTAAATACAGAAATATACATTGAGATAAATTATTTAAAGTTAGGAGTTTGGCTTCAATAGAGAGGAGAGGTGTCAATGTGTAGTATGTGAATATAATAAGGTGAATATTCCTTGAACAGTCAAATAAGTTGCAAGCTGGTTTCACTTAAAATATGACTTCATTTGGTACTTGGGTATTATTCCTGCAACCTAGGATAGATAGGATGACTATTCACATACGCGATAAAACGTGTAATCTTGTGAACGTGAAATAAACACGCGCTTTTTTCATCTCGAAAAATGTGTTTTTGAACGTGCACAAAACGTGTCAACAAAACACAATTTCTTACATGTCGAAACTTCTTAGTGTCATTTTTTTTTTTTTTTTGGAAATTATTGCATTGGCTGATTGAAAATTTTGTTTTTTACATTTTAAAGTTGCTCCTTGTTATTGTAATTTTGTTTGATCATTTTAAATTTCATCTTCTCAGTTTTTATTCAATCTGATCAAAGTACTGAAAATAACACTTATTTTTTGATTTGGTAACTGAATTAAAATATTGATTTTGTTAATACTCCATTGTTTCCTTTTATCTGCTACAAGTGCTACATTTTAAAGTAATTTTTGGATGTACTAATTGAAATAATTCGTTGACTGATATTTCTTTATTTAAGAATTAAATTAATACGTTAACTTTGCAAATATTGTTGTTGCTTCCTTTTATCTGTTCAAAATGTTGCAACTTATAATTATTTCTCAAGTCTGAAAACCATCTGATCATATTTGTATTAATAATTTAAAATAAAATCCTTGTTTCTACTTCACCTGCAAACAGTAAGTTACAACTTACACATTATGCAAACAAGTGAAACTCAATATCAAGAGAATTATCAGGCTGAGTGAATCACAACTCAAGCCAACACTCCCAAGGTAGGCTAGGAATATGGGAATTAAAGGTTCCTGAAAGTGCTCAGCCTTATAATTTTCTTGTTTGCATAATGTGCAAGTTGTAAATTAATAGTTTAAGTATAAGCTTTATAAATATAATTTATCCAAACTTCAAACACTTTTAGCAAACTTTATTTGTACATACACCTACGTTTCGACTGACCTGCAGTCTTCTTCAGAGCTATGATATAATGAACAAAATAAAAAAAAAAACTATATAATAACACCATAAAAAAAATTTTAAACAATAAAAAAATATATATATATATTAAAAACCTGAAATAAATAATCAAACCCAAATAAAACAATTAATATAAAATAAAATGTACTACATAAATGAAAAATAAATATAAATTATACATGTGTATTCTTAACTTTATACATATATATATATATATATATATATATATATATATATATATATATATATATATATAATATATATAATATATATATATATTTCACTTATGTAGTACATTTTATTTTATATTAATTGTTTTATTTGGGTTTGATTATTTATTTCAGGTTTTTAATATATATATATATTTTTTATTGTTTAAAAATTTTTTATGGTGTTATTACATAGTTGTTGTTTTTTTTTATTTTGTTCATTATATCATAGCTCTGAAGAAGACTGCAGGTCATCGAAACGTAGGTGTATGTACAAATAAAGTTTGCTAAAAGTGTTTGAAGTTTGGATAAATTATATTTATATGATATTATGGCAAACATAAAGAAAAGTGTGATTTTGGTATAAGCTTTATACTTAATGACTAAATATATCTCTTATCATAAACTACATTTATATTTGATAACTTTTATTCTAATTCCTATGATTAAAGCCAATATCTGGAGTAATAATAATTTATCAATCACCAATCTAATAAATAATTAATAAAACCAATTATCATCTTTTAGATGAAGATATCTATTCATCTAAAAACAATAATTGACAATAAGATTTTGCGAGATGTTGTACTCTTGCAGACTAAACTATGAAATATGCTTTCAAAATTATGTTAATTAGTCTCTTTTTAGCAATTTTATAATGCTATCATTTATATATGTTAATAAATCATTATTTTTACCAGTGGTCAAATAATTAAATTTAATTAATTGTTATGATATACATTTTTTAAATTATATTTTATAACACATAATTGCTCATGGATAAATAATGAAATAGAAACACTATGTGACTAAGGAATAAACATATAAAAAAATATTTTCATATTTTATAAAAAAAATTTTTTTTTGCATTAATATTTAAAAGCTTTTTGCTTGTTATACTTATTAGTTAGCATTATTCCTGTTTAATAAAAATTTTTGTATGCTATAATAAGCTTCAAGTAAAAAAATATATAAATACAGCATATGTTTTTATGATTGGTACAATTATTTATTACTTTAAATAAAATTTTAAAAAAATTGTTTTAATGTTCAGTGACAAAAAACAAAAAGTTGTCTTCAGTTTAAAAACTTTTAATCAATTACAATAATATTTTTAAACTTGTGATTTAACTATAATTTTCTATAATTAACTGAATATTTATATTCAAGAATACATAATAAATACATATAGCTTTACTTATCACTATATGTAAAAAATATAATTGTTAATTAGAGAAGATATAAATTAGTATTAAAGTTTATCGGCTTAACGTTTTCGAGGCTCCATGCCTCATATTCATAGCCTTCATAAAATGTATAATAAAATATATGCAAATACAAATATTCAAATAAGCTAGTATTACGTAGCCCATACATGTAATTGCTAAAATATTCTGTTATCACAACTAAAATAAATTTGAACTTCATTTCTCTTTCATCTGGACTTAATCTTATTATTTAGTTTTTAGTCCTTATATTAATGACAATCTTTTTAAAAACCAACATTTTAAAAACAGAACTTAAAGCAATATATATATATATTGTTTTTCTGAATATATTGTTTTAAGTTCAGAACTTAAAGCAATATATATATATATTGTTTTTCTGAAGATTTGTGATGATGGTGTTCTAGCTGTATTTTTATATTGGACTATTTCCACCATCTAATATGTGTGTTGAATGTCTTTAGAAAAGTTTAATTTTAGTTAAATATTCCAAATGCATTCAACTGTTAGTAATATCACAGCAAACAGGTTAGTATATGTACCAACTGTTAGTAATATCACTGCAAACAAATGTTAGTAATATCACAGCAAACAGGTTAGTATATGCACTAACTGTTAGTAATATCACAGCAAACAGGTTAGTATATGCACAACGTTTCAAGAGATATTTTTCTCCCCTCTTCTTCAGGTTTTGCTGGCCTGACCAGTGACAGTACTAGCATGGAATTCGAACCTGGGTCCTTAGATTCTTGATTATTGAAATTTAAGGTAAATCTCTAACCAACTGAGCCATCCTGGATGTCTCAGTTGGTTAGAGCGTTACTTTAAAATTCAATAATCAAGAATTTTAGGATCCAGATTCAAATGTCATGCTAGTACTGTCACTAGTCAGGCCAGCAACACCTGAAGAAGAGGGGAGAATAATATCTTTCAAAACTTTGTGCATATACTAACCTGTTTGATGTGCTATTACTAACAGTTGAATGTATTTGGAATATTCAAATAAAAGTTAAATTGTTCTAAAGACATTCTATACATATATTAGATGATGGAAATAGTCCAATATAAAAATACACCTAGCCTTTCTTCTCTACATCATGCCAGAAAACTTTATTTTATTTATACATCTCTCATGTGGTCTCTTTCTAGGTCTTTCACAATCTCTTGGTTTTTCCATTTAAAACTTCAACTATTTGTTCATCTATTATATAATGATTTGCCAGCCCAGCTCATTTCAGTTTCATAATCAAGAATCTAAGGACCCAGGTTTGAATCCTATGCTAGTACTGTCACTGGTCAGGCCAGCAACACCTAAAGAAGAGGGGAGAAAAATACCTCTTGAAACATTGTGCATATACTAACCTGTTTGCTGTGATATTACTAACAGTTAGTGCATATACTAACCTGTTTGCTGTGATATTATTAACATTTCTTTGCTGTGATATTACTAACAGTTGGTGCATATACTAACATGTTTGCTGTGATATTACTAACAGTTGAATGCATTTGGAATATTTAACTAAAATTAAACTTTTCTAAAGACATTCAGCACACATATTAGATGATGGAAAAAGTCCAATATAAAAATACAAATATATATATTGTACTGTATTTTATCCTAGTACAAATAGCGTTGGCAATTTAAAAGTTAAATTAATAAATTTCTAACGAAAAATATATTTATGTAAATATATTTGATCTATTATTTTAAACAACATGAGTGTATATATTTTTTTGGTTTGTGTTTAATGAAATTAAAAAGAGAGAAGGAATGTAGAAAGTACAATAATATATATATATTAATTAAAAGAAACCTTTATCGCAAGGCCATCAGCAGCATGGAAACAAAGCAATAACATTCATTAAGTAATTAAAGATGGTGATCAAGAAAAAAAGAAAGACTTTGTAGGCTAAATTATTTTAAATTTGGTACACATTGGCAGGTGTCAATAGGAGTTGTGCAGAAAGAAAAAAAATAAACAGGACAAAAGGAATAACAGTTGGTGCAGAGGGTTCTTCTTAGATCGTTCTTCCTGCAGAGAGCAGTAAAAATAAAATTAGAAACGTGAAGAAATTATGAAAGTGGGCCAAACTACTGTTACTAATAGACTGAAATATTAAGATGTGTGAGTAGTAGCCGTTCATTTGCTGGAGTTGCTTTGTACCTGTGTTGCGAACTATCTGAGAGAAGAAGCCATCTCCTACTAGATTTTAACCACAAAAACTTAAAGATCACCGGAATACTGGACTGCAGATTCGTTCTAAAAAAATCCATGCATGGTCAACATTAGAAATCCTGCATGTTAACATTCAAACTTACCGGTAAGTAACTTTATTAAATCAAAAAAATTAGTGATCACTTTCTTGAACTTTTAAGCATGATGAACTGTCGCCACAAGTCATATGAATAAAAGAAACAAATGTTAGCTGTAGTTTTATATTTTTATTATCTTTTTATATTTTATTCTCTCGATCATATTAATGTTTTTGTTTCGTATTAATAAAGTAAAATATGACTTACATTGTTATTAATTCTTATAGTTCTAAATTCATTACAATTTAGACATTTTTATAATTCAAATAAATTGCCAACATTGTATTGAAACACAATCCTCCGGAGATTCCAAAATGTCATCGTAGCTAAATAAATAAAAAAGGGATGTTTGCCAGTGAATTCTAATATAGAATTCTGGCACCTTTCAAATAAATTAAAAGCTGGCTTACTCGATCCCATTATTTTAGTAGATACATTAGTTAAAAGAGTGTTGTGTGACCAGGAAAAATAATTGTGTCCATTAAATCTTACTGAATTGTATGATGAAACAAATTTAATAGATAGGATGTAATTTGGTCACCGAGTACAAGTAGTTAACTCGTTTAAAACACTAAATAACATAGTGGACATTAACCAAATTTATTATCAATTATCCAAATCAATATAGTTCCAGATTATATTAATTAAATAAGTATTTAATTAAAATTATGAGACTGTGAAGTAAAGTTACAAAGTAATAAGCAGATTTACACTGAGTAAATATCTTCCTAAAATCACTGTCTCAATGGCATAAGAATACTACCACTTACATTATCATCCTACCAATTACATCTATAGCATTCTTATGACTTTAAATGAAATAAATTATCTTCAATAATACTAAAATAGTTCCTAATTTTTAACATAAAAATATAATTAAATAATCTCAGGTTCTTCTAAGTTGTTTTAAAAATAATAACAAATTATGTAAATAAGTATGATGTGGGATTTTATATCAAACTTAAATACACCTAACTTATTTTAATAATAATAATAAATGATACTAATCTTAGAGTGTAATTTAATCTCATCTATTTCTATTCTATAATCAATCATTAAATGAATAAACAATTATATGTATATTCCTTTTATTTCATATGGTAGCCCTTATTTTAAAATAGATCAAAATCTTATACTTAATAATCTGTAACAATAAACAATATTGTATTTTTATAATGTGCATTATAATCATCTTATGACCATTGTAATATTTATGTTCATGTCAATCAATTCTTATAAAATAATGTTAAGCAAATATTGTATTCAATTCTAAGTAACAATAACAAATTCATTTTGTGCAAATACTTATATTTATTTCAAATTATCTGATGTCAAAATGCTGTAGTAAAAATAATGAAACTCGACACACTTTTAAAACAAATTAACAAATTTATTTACAATAAACTTCAAATAAGAATTTATTTACACTATTTACAGTTTTAGAATTTAAGAAAATAAAAATAAAATAAAATAGGAAAATACAAATATAAGAGGCTTACACTGTTATTAACTCATATACTTAATGGGGCAATTTTACATTCCTTTAAATGCTATACCAATAATATTATAGTATGTTTTCAAAACTTAGATTTTAAAAAAATAAATAGTAATGTACTATAATTACTTCAAACAATAATATATGTCAAGACTCTTTAGGTAGCATGTGTGCATAATGTAGCTCTACTTATTAAATAGCTACATTAACTAAGTATTACCATTTATAATGTATTATCATGTATTCACTTTATTATTAACATTTCTTAATAGCTTTATATAAATTAATGTATCTTTATAGTGTATAACAAATAATTGACTGCAATTATACTTTACTTAATGTAATTCCTGTTATATGTTTTATCAAATATGCATTATATATCTCTATTGTTCAAATATTATTATTTAAATCATTTATCAATTCTAAATTCATAAAGCATTACCTTAGATAAATTCTATGATTCTTTTCTGTGTAAAAATCATTACTTTACTTAATGTGTTCTTTTAATCCTTTCTAATAAATTTCTATCTATAAAACATATTCTAAACTTATCTAAAATTTCTGGAAAATAAACATCAATTTAAATAAAATATTCATTATCTAAACTACCTATACTACATTGTCTATACTTAATAAACTTCAATCCAAATATAAGCTTCTACCCATAACGTAACTTAACTTATTTAATAAACAAAATACACAAAAATAGAGTCTTTCAAATCTATTCTTATCTTACAAATAATAAAATAATTACCTCAATAAAGAATAAATATAATTCTAATACTATAACATAATAAAATATCAAAATTTATTTATGAAAGAATCATATAATTATTTCTAAGCTTCTTACGTGATGTTGTATCAGGTTTATATTATAAATTAAAATTATGCATATTTTAATAAAGCTCATTACAATATAATGTATGTGTTTTCATAAAATATCTATCCATTCATTCTACAACAACATAATATTCAGTTGATCTAAAGGAAAACATATCAAATTCATTAAAAATCATTATACAATATTTTTACCATAATAATAATAATGTCCAGTCTGCTATCCAGCATTCTCCTGAACTTGCAGGCTTCATAAAATAAAAAATCATTCACCTTTACATCCATAAATATTCATTAGAATATTCCAATTGTTATATTAATTACAAAATAAATTTATATAATTAATTATTATGTTATTTTAAGTTATTATTTAATAAATGTACCTAACCTACTTTTTAATAGTTTAATAACATTTTAGATTTTATGTTAAATAAATAAAATAAAAGTTCATATTACTTATTTCCAGCGACGTCTTTTGTTCCTACCATAAAAGTTCTAACAAATACCTCCTATGATAAAGTCAATAGAACAATACTTCCTGTTCCATGATATAACGTGTTTCTTGAAAGTTTATAATAAAATGATAACGTCTCTTTTTTAAAAAAATAAATAAGTTCCAACAAGAAAAATAAATAAAATTAAAATAATTTATAGGATTCTTTCTGGATCCGGTTCTTCATAAATACTATCTTTAAAGTTATTATTTCTAAACTAATTTATAGTTTATAAATTATTTTCATTGAATTACTTTAATCAACTTGGCTTGCTTTAAATGGACGTCCATGTATTACTTATCATTTCTAATAACATATTCAGGTAAGAATTAATTTCACCATCTATAACTACCAGTGACTTTAGACTACTTCAATAATAATAATTTCATTATATTACGATTTAAAAATCATATTTATAATCTATTTGCCTTTTCAAATCGTCAATATTTAGTCTTTTAAGCTTACAAAGACTTAACAAGGCAAGTATTTATTAAAATTACTACTTCTTATATCTTTACTTAAGATATACATTTTAATCTTTTAAAATCTGCAAAAAATACTTTCTTTCTATAGAAGTATTCATATTTCTTTTAAATATCTATTTATAATAGACAATAGTAATTCAAACTTTTAAAACTATTTATAGTCCAAAATACGTACTTTTCTCCATCTATAGTTTTATGTACTAAACCAGCGTCTATTATTTCTCTAGCATAAAGTTTTGATATATTTCTCCGATAGTGATGTTTCCATGACCATTCGTACGTAAATTGAGTTTCGATATTGAGAAGACCAATAGGGAATTATTAGAGCTACTACTGCATACTTATCATTTAAAAATTATAAAATTATATACAATAACCTCTTATGGATTTTAAAACTGATTTTAAGAGCGTTTATAAATTTACTTGGCTATTTTCTCAATAGCACGATTAACTTGAAATTCATAATTATTAGAGAGCCTCCCTCAACAATTGAAACCAGCTTATATACTCAAGAGACTCCACATCTGATTGTACGTTTAAACAATCAAACTTTTGCTAACTTATTTACATATTTATCAACTCACTATTAAAAATAAAATAATGACTTATTTAATATTTAATATTATTACATTTTTTACAATAATTTATATCGCTTATTTAAACCTATTAAATATTCTTTTGAAATATTCTTTCTCACTTGGTTTAAATTTTAACCCTCATAAGATCATTTAAAATAAATCAAATCTTTTAAATACGTTATATTTCTAAAATAATATTTTAAAAATCAGATTTAATATTTGACATTAATATCTTTATTTTTATCTCGTGATAACTCACGTATTATTTATAAATTTCACAACATAATTTTAAAATATTTTTGCAACTTTATGAGAAAGCTTCAAGCATGTGTGTGTATATCTCTAATTAACATCTATTTTTACAATACAAGAAGCTTCCCATAATCTAAAAATAACTTAACAATTGCATTTTTAAAATAAATATTTATTTTTAAAAATAAAATAAGATATTACATCAGATTTTAAAATAATTATTTGATATGATTAAAATCAAATATTAATCTCAATTTAAGTACTTATAATTTAAAATATTTCTATTCACTTTTAACATATATTTCAAATTAAATAAATATCTTTGTCTAATTAAAACTTGTCTTTTAAATACTTTAGCTTCAAACATTTGTTATTAAATTTATTAATGCAGTATTACATCATAATCATCATCACTTTACATATTTTCTCAATATCAACACAATTCACATATCAAATACTCATAGATTGCTTTAATTAAACTTATGGTAACATTACCACAAGCAAAGTCAACATCACCTATTTAGAATACTTCTTAAATTTAAAATTTTCTACTAGATTAGCACAAAACTTAAATGGTGACCCATACAAAAGGGCACAATATATA